>PVJH01000203.1:0-30800 GCA_004026705.1 Nesogale talazaci
GCGGGACTGCGGCCCACTGGGACAGAGGTCCAATTCCAGCAGTGGGACTGGGCCTCCTACTCCCACCGCCGGAGAGCAGTGATGCCCTCAAAAAAAAAAAAAAAAGAAAGAAAAGAAACAGCCTGCTGCAGTCACACAAATGGGACTAGCTACAAAGAGCTAGGTAGTTTCAGTCCCAGGATTGTCAGGGGGGTTGAGTGAGGTCTCTTAGTGACTGTGTTAATATTAAACACCTTCCTATATTTATCCTACTTCCTGCCTCTATTTCCTCTATTCTTTTTTCCATGAAGCGTTTCATTGACAACTGAGTTACATGTCATATTATTCAATCATTCAATCATATCACGGAGAATTGTACAATCAACCCCACGGTAGTTAAATTGCTTTTAAGATGATTTATGCAATCACAATTTGTTCCATACTCCTGCCTTCATTAGTTACTCTGAAATTGATCTCAGAAACGTTCCTTAAAATCTCCCACACACAAGTTTTTATCTTACAGACACCTTCTGAGGAACCTAGCCTAGGAGCAAGCTAAAATCTAAAATCTATTTAAAAAGTACCTATGAAGTTTGCTTCCTTTAGTCCAGGTACAAATGAGGAAACTTTGTGTACTTGTGTGGGGTGAAGTCAGCGTGACTCCTACAAATACTTTTTAATGTAATTGTATAGATGTAGTCTAGATGGCTGTGTTATTAGCAATGCCCGTGGGTTTTTTTTAAGGAGTGAACAAGCTGTGCTGAGAGACCATGTCAGATCACCCAGTTGAGTAAGAATGCTGAAGAAACGCCAAGTGTAGACTCGCAGTGAGCAAATAAACAAAGAGTCCGTGTCTGCTGGCCGGTGTTAGGTTTTCTTAGTTTGCATTTTGAAGGAAAGATTGCCATGAAAGCATTCTATTATGGTTCTCCTTTATTTCATTTGTGCAAATATTTTCCTAAACTGTTGACTTACTGCCATTGAATCGATTCTGACTTATCAGTGACCTTAGAAGAAAGAGTCGAATAAACCCTGTGGGCTTCTGAGAATGTAACTCTTTACTGGAAAAGGAGTTTCATCTTTCTCCCACAGAGTGGCCAGTGCTTCCATACAGCTGACCTTGACGGAGCATGCCATTAGATCACGAGGGCTCTGTCCTACATGTTGGAAGCTATAGAAATATATACTATATTTACATTTCATGCTGGTTTGTGTAGAAATTAAGTTGTCTTTGTAAATTGCATCTTGTGTAATTTTTAAGAACAGTTTTATTAGCGAGAGTTCTGGTGAGGCAGTGGGATAAGCATTGGACCGCTGACTCTTGGCGGGTCAATCCCACCAGCTGGGCTACAGAAAAAAGAAAGGCCTTTTGACTCCCTTACAGCTGTATAGCCCGGGAGCTGGATGGAGCTGTTCTGCGCTGTCCTCGTTGGCCGATAGGAGTTGGAGCGCTGGAGCTCCGCCCACGGGCTTGGTTTTGGGTCTATTTTATTAGCCCAAGTCATTTTTAAGAGCTGCATCCCGGCACAAAGATAATTTCCTAAACGATGCTGACACTTTCAGTGACACTACTATGTTTTGGAAATTCAAGGAAGCCAGCTCGTGCTCTCAAAGTCATAAAACATTTGGTGGGGAAAACAACGAACCTCTTTCACCACCCCAAAGCAGACCAGACTTCCTGCTCATGAGCATTCCTGCGGGCAGCAAGCCTACAAGAGAGGGTGGGGTGAAGCCCAAGAGTTTCTGAGACTGTAACTCTGTATGGGAACAGAAAACCTCGTCTTTCTCCCGTGGAGTGACTGGTGGTTTCCAGCACCTATTCTACGGGTGAGTCAATATTTTCTAAGGATATTTGAATGATGTTCAAACGAAGAAAAATATTATGATATTACAAAGGGCGTAATATGACACAGATTGGCATGTTTGGAATCTTTTGGATTATGGTTATTAGCTTCTACTTAGTTAATTCAAAGTCATGGCAATCGCATGTGTGCAGAAAAGAATTGGCTGCAGAGAGGATTTTAGGCTAGGCTGTGACCTTGCATAAGCCCATCTTTGAACTGCCACTTTCCTGGCTAGCAGTCAAGTCCTTAACTGCTTTTAATCACTGACCACATAAGAATGGAGACTTCCATAGAAGTCTTGAGTTCTTCCATAGATGTATGAGGCCCGTGTTTGACCTGAGTTTAAGGAGAAAAACAAAAAGTTACTGTGTATGAAAAGAGGAAAATCTATTTCAATGTCAAGTTTCAGTATAACTCATTAATATAGAGATTTTCTCTTAAGATTCCTGGAAAGAACTGGCATAAAGTAAAACCATTTGAAGAGTTAGGGCTTTAGCTTAAGGTTCCTGGGAAACATTTTACAAGCAAGAACTCACCGTGTGTGTGTGTGTGTGTGTGTGTGTGTGTGTTTGTGTGTGTGTGTGTGTGTTAGAAAGCTTGTAGCACAGAGAAAACCAGGGAGATGAGGCTGAAGAAGGAAGCCTGATGCCGAGGAGTCCTGTGGAAACCTACCACTAGAGCAGCGGCGCTCAACCTTTGAGTCGTGAGACCTTTGCGGGTCGAACAACTCTTTCACAGGGGTCGCTTGATTCATAACAGTAGCAAAATGACAGCCAAGAAAATAATTTTAGGTCGGGGGTCACCACAACAAGAAGAGCTGTCATAGAGGATACCGACACGAGGAAGGGTGAAACCCGCTGCATTTGACAATGAGACCTGGCAGTTTTGAGTTGGGCTGCGGTAATTCAAAGCTCCCAGCCTCTCTCCCAGAGAATGACAGCATTGGTACTCCCTTAAGGAGTGACTGGCTCTGAGACCCTCAGACGCAGTCCTCTTTGGTCCTACAGGACGGCTAGGTGTTGGCATCAAATTTATGGCAGTGCGAGGGATTAGAAGAGGGAGGGTTTTGGCCAAGAATGTGACCATAGTACGTGCAGAAGACTCCCTTTGTAGACTCAAGAGGAATAGAAGACTGAAGAAATGGATACGTAAGTGACATGAAAGAGTGGGAGGAGTCAATAATGATACTACCCTTTAATGGTGAATTAACGAGGAAATCTTTGCGGATCATCATAAGCAGTATGACTTATGCAAATGAAGATTTAATAAAGTGCTGGTAAAGGAGAATTTTGCCTGTACTGAGTTTAAAATTCTGGTGATGCAGTGACTATTCGCTGGTCAGCCGTTTGAAACTACAAGACTTTCTAAGGGAGAAAGATGAAGCTTTTTAGCCCCCTAAATAGTTACTATCTCAGAAACACACAGGAGCAGTTCTACCCTGACCAAAGGGGTCTCCCCAAGTCAAAATTGAATGGAATGGAGTAAATCAGTGAGATCCTGAATTGCAGTCTTAGAAAATCAATACCTAAAACATTGCTTTTGTAATGTATATATATATATATATATATATATATATATATATATATATATATATATATATTAGTTGCCATTTAAGCAAATTTGCTTTGGAACTGGAGTACACATATAATAAAACTTGTGTTTATTTTTGAAAATTTCAAAGGAAACATTCTAAATCTTATCTAGTTGCAGATGTAGAAAAAAATAACTTGTGGGAACACATTAATGTGTAATAAATAATATTTGGGCTTTGAGGTAAAAATTCTTAGAGTTTACATACATGGTGTAGGCTTATATAAAAAGGAGGGAGGTGGAAATATGGTATGTCATAGTATTTTATAATAAATACCTTCACGATAAACAAATATAATGTACTTCATATGAAATCTTAATTTTTATACATTACCTCCGTACTTGCCCATATCAATGTAATATGCTGCCTCATACTTTTAATGGAACCATTGAGTGTTATAATTGATTACATCCTCAACTAATAACAGAAGCACAAATGATCTGAACCTACCCAGAGATACCTCAGTAGAAAGACGTGGTAATTTATGTCCAAGAGATCACAACCTTGACCTCTCCATGGAGTACTCTCTTTCCATGCATACATAGAGTTCTCCCAAATGGGAAGTAACTCAATAACAATGGATTGTTTTGTAAATTTATATAAAACCCACTTGATTTTGATTAATTTATTTTAAAGGACAAAAGAAGTTAAATAATCAAATTTCAGTTTCATGAGTTTTCATAGTGTTTTATTCATGTTCTATAACGTACAACGTCTACTTTTTTGCATTCTAATATTTTATTGCAATGTCTAAACAGAACCTACAGACAATGTCTATCATTTAAGCATTTAATAAGGAAGTTAGCAGGTTACAGTGCAGCTGAGAAATGTTCAAGATGCAATTGCTTGATCAGATCATGTGTTGCAGAATTCTTTCAGAGTTTCTAAGAAGTACTCAAAGGGCATGTCAGTCCATGTCCAGTCTTTCAGCTCAAAACTCTAACAAACCTGCTTTCAGAATAAAATGGCTAGAGGATCCCCACTCTAGTCAACCTCCCCATGAAGCACCCCCCCATGCTTCCCTTCTGTGAGTCTCCAATTCAGACACAAGTCAGGTTCATACCCCCAAGTGCTCCGCTCCCTGTTCTCTGTGGACTGTGAAGTCCTCCACTGTTTCATGGTCTGGTCCTTAGTTCTGCTGCTGCTACTGCTGCTTTGCCTCTCTTCAGGTGTCAGTGTTGTTTTCATGATTAAGGACATACATGTCACAGGATATGGGGCTAGAGAAAGAATGCCATTCCTTCCTCTGGCTGGCGATGAAATAGCCCTTCTCCTGCTATTCAGAGGGCTCCCTTTCTAACCTGCTTGATGGTACCCACCACGAAATGTGTGAACAATGACTCTCAGGTGAATCCTATCCATGTCCTCATCCATATTCCTATACCAACCCACATAAGAAAAAAAAAGGTGTTTGGTGGGAATTACAGAGTTGTTGGCTAGAAGGGCTGTATTAAATAGGTTATTGATATTGAATTTATTTTGTTTGCTTTTATTCTTGGGTCAAAGATTTCAAATGCTTCACTTCTAGAGCACTACTGTGAATATTAATGTGATACTATATTTAATAGGAAACATTTCATCATTCCATATTTTTTCTGATATTGAAGACTGATTAGAACTTAGAGAGATATTTATTCCTTCCTACTTGCATCTTTATTTACCATGTTATCTAAAATTTCTACTGCCTGCTCCCCAAATTACTATACTTTAGTACACTCTCCCCCAAAATGTCAGCATCAAACATGAAAAAAAATTCTAACAAAGTTGTCATTGATATTTAATACAGACACTTCTTGAAATTCTCATGCCTATGAGTCTTTGGGGAAAAGAAAGACTAAGTGCAAGAAACATACCCATTAATAAAGAAATTAAAAGTTTTCAAAAGCAAGAAAGATATATTGAGCTATAATTTAAAAAGTTATTTGATACATTCAGAAATTTTGTTGCCAATTTAATTAATATAGCCAAAATTACTTTCATTTCATATATAGAGATATGTGTATGGTACAGATGTAAATAAGTATATGTGTGTGTACAATTGAATTTGTAAACAATTCTTAATAATTTGTAGACCATGATTCTAAAACCTAAAATCCTATGAATTTCACAATATAACATTTAAAAGACCAAGTAATTTAAGAAAATACATTTACAAGTCACACCTCTAAAATGAGGTTTAAGAAGCCATTAAGTGAACGGTGAGTGATTTTGACCGACTCGGTGGCGCCCTGAGAGAAGGACTGGTGCTGTGCTCTCAGAGGACAACAGTGAAAACCCGAGGGAAGCGCATCGCTCTCAGAGATTCATTGGGTTCTTAGGAGTTGGCATCAACTTGAGGGCACCTAGTAGCCATTTAAGGCTCAATGCTAGACACCTTTTCACTCAAATTTACTGCCATCGAGTTGATTCCAAGTCACAGAGGCCCTATTAAGACAGAACAGAACTGCCCATGTGGGTTTCCCAGAATGTAGCTCTTTACGGGAATACAAAGCCTCTCTTTCTGCGAGGAAGCAGCTAGACATTTTAAGCTGTTGACCTTGCAGTTGTCAAGCTAGCCCATGATCACCTCAGGTTGGTATAGATCATGTAGCCAATGGAAATATTATCGTGAGTCATTTCGAAGAATTAAAAATGGTGTCAATCTTCTTCCCTATAAATATTCATAAAAAACTACATGACCAAAATTGAAGTAGTTTAATATCCTTAATTTGTCTGGTGTTCTTGGATATATAATCTGTGCAGTATTAAAAATTATTTCTAGATCAAGCTGAGTATTACAATCAGACTCAACATTTTATACAAGAAGAATTCATTTTAGCATGATATAATTCTTACTTCCCCAGAGTGGTATTTCAATGAGAAATCCTAGAAGATAGTACAGAAGAGAAAGTATGTTAGGAGGTAAGTTGTCAAGGGGGAAATTCCTTTGGCAAGTAACAAAAGTGGACTTGACATGTCCATTCAATTTTCTTCCTCACTGCCATCGAGTCCGTTCTGATTCAGAGAAATGGTATGGAGCAGAGTGACTGGCTGCTCAGTCTTTCCAAGACTGTAAATCCCTACAGACACAAAAAGCATTTGGTGTGTTTGAAATAACATCCTTGTGGGTAACAGCCCAGCACATAACCTACTGCCCCAGGATCTTAATGAAAATTTCTACTTATAATAAACAGTTAAGCCACTAAAGCTAACTCAAAAGATGTATGATACAATTGGTTAGGGTTATTTA
This sequence comes from Nesogale talazaci, assembly GCA_004026705.1. Classification (NCBI taxonomy): domain Eukaryota; kingdom Metazoa; phylum Chordata; class Mammalia; order Afrosoricida; family Tenrecidae; genus Nesogale; species Nesogale talazaci. The sequence continues at coordinate 6,644 of PVJH01000203.1, forward strand.
ATTATTGAATGATATCTAAAAGATTATTAAGCAAGCAAGGTAAAAATAGAACAATTTAGTAATCTCTATAAGGGAAATAGATATTTTTTTAGTTAATGAGTGACCAACATTTTTCTGATTTAGTATATGATTTTTTCTAATTAAGTACATGTAAAATTGACAGTAAACATTAGGTAAAATTAAAAGATATTTGCATACTAATATATTTCTATATGTAGCAAATTACCCTAAAAATAACTACAGAGATAGCTATTTAGAGACAAAGTTGTTTGATAAAATGGCTTTGCAATTTTTAATTGCTAAAACATAATTATTTATAATTATTAATTGAAGGAAAGTAGTTTCAGTCAACTTACCCTGATACTTTATCCTATTAAAACAGCTTCTGAATATATAAAGTTGCAATCATTTCTAGAAGTTAAATATTTTAAGCAACCTTTTAAAACCACTGAAGTGGAAGTTAGGGTTGGGTGTCATTGACTCAGCTCTGATCCATAGGGATCCCACGTAGGTAGAAGTATCCATTCCCAAATTCCCCCTACTGCACCATTCTCTTATCTATTTACCTACGCATCCAAGCATTTGTAATGAATAGTCTTCAGTAGTGATAGGAACTATTCCTCCTTGAAACAAGGTAGAAACTAGATGCCAGCTACCCATTTCCATATCTTCAATAGAATAATTATATCAAATACATTTTTTATTAAAAAGTACATTTAAAGGTTTTTTCTAGACTATTTTATCTACTTAATCCACAACTTCGATATTATTATGCATCACTGACTATATTTCTTGTTAGACTGGACAACAAAATTGATAAACAAACAGAGATTAGAAAAATCACTCAGTATAAAACTACAATTCAAGCAGGATTTATAGCAAGTAAATTGTCTGTAAATCATCTTACTATACCTTCAGAGTTAAATAAATTGAATAAGTTGTACTTCCTAGAATTGGAGTAGACATATAGTCAATATTTTTCTGTGGCAAGAAAGGGTTATGGTGTTAAAATGTGCAATTTATCTTTTGTTTAGTACATGGTGTATGGTACAGTGGAACTCATCTTTGTATATAACCAAAACATAATTCCTAATGTGAATTTCTTACATCCAAGTTTGAGCAGAACACTCATTAAGAGTAATGTAAATTGAACATATACAGACACTATAACACCTCAACAAAATTTAAATCACTAATGTGCAGGATATCATTAAGCATGAAAGGTTCATGAGTTGAGTACAGAACTTAAAATTTAAAGAAATATAATTTGATTTGCAAATCAAATTGATATTTCCCATGTGTAGAGATTCAACATTTCATCGCAAAATGTTAGAACTAAAAACATAGTTCTTTGCTGCTTTAAACAGGTGCAATGCACCTAAAATACAATAAATATAAGGGAAAAGCGGTGTATGCATGGTTATAGTAGGAATTTATGGTGAAAGACTGAATGGACACTTAGAAATCATCAAAGACTTGCTCTTATATTTCAACGCTGCATTAGTGTTCTATCTACTTTCAAATGTGTTTCACAGTCTTTTTCTCCTATATCTTACTCTATGTTGAGAATTGTATTAAATGCCAAAATTATACTGAGCTGGTTTATCATATTATTTTCCCTATTACTCTAATAGTTTAAATTTTATCTCAATTTTATTCTCTAGAGGAAATAGGCCAATTATGTCTATAAATCCTTTATTTCACACAATCATTATGGTTTTAAATATGTTTAAACTAAAATAAATGCTATTAAGAAGCAATGTGACTAAGTGGTTAAGCAAATATATATCAGATTATACCACTTGAATGGCTGATTTGGGGCAAAGTTCTTTAATCTCTCAGTGCCTTGATTTTTTCACACTTAAATTTGGTATATATACTACTTTAAAAACAGCTTACAAATAATAGAAAACCATCTGATCCATAGGAACTGAACCTTTTATATGCATGTATATTATGATTAATGTTAGTTTTATTTTTCTCTTTGCCAAAAAGAATCACCAGCAAAAGGGGTTAGTTGGTCAAGGGCATGTGGGTGATCAGCCTCCCCCAGGAGCTCTGTGGGAGAAAGACCAGGCTCACTGCTCTCGCCAAAGCTGACTATCTTGGGGACCCTTTGGGGCAATTCTACTCTGCCCTACACAGTTGCTGTGAATGAGAATATGCTCAAGGGCATCGGCTACACTTGCTGAATATTGGAAAGAATAAGTTGATCGTGTAATAAAGTGAAATATATAGTTGGTATAATTAGATGACTGGTAGCAGGCTTCTTTGGTGTCCTGGTTCTCCCTTTTCTTAGCTTGCTGTACTTTTTATATGTCACTTGACCTGTAACATGTGGAGATTTCAAAGATTATATCTTTTTAGGGTCATTTTAAGCATTAGGCACAGTGATAGATATAAAGCACTTAGTACTTTTGCCCACTTGTAGAATTGTAGCCCTTAGTCTTTTTATATTTATGAATATTGGAGTTATGATTTTGACTTGTATGAACCCATGTAACAGAGAAAAACATTGGCAAGACGCAAGGACCCACGCTGTCCTCACGCAATAGAGGCCCTTGCTACCTCTGTTGTGTGTCATCTCATCTCCATTTCATTAAAGCTTTATGACATCTTCCCTTACGTTCTACTAAAAAGAATGTCTTTTCTTCAGGGACTGAGTTCTCTTTGTAGATGCCCAATTTTATTGCTTTGTGTGTTAGTCTGGGTGGACTAGAGAAACAAATTCATGGACATGCATATGGATATAAGGGTAAGGTTTATATACAAGAGGAATGGGACATTGAGCAAGCATCCCAGTCCAGTCCAGTTCAAAGTCATAAGTCCAATAGTAGCCCCTATGTCTGATACCATTCTATAATGTCTCTTTCTGACTCACGGAGTCACAGGTCAGTGGGTGCAGAGTCCCGGCACTGGCAGGGGTCTCCCCATGGCTTCTTGCTTCCAGGGCTCAGGGTCCATTAACAACATCCAGTGGTGGTAGAAGCAACTCAGTGCTGGCAGGGATCTCCATGTGGCTTCTCCAGCTTAGAGGTCTGGTTCCATCAGGGTAAGGCCGCGTGACTTCTCCTCTGGCTCTTCCAGCTCATCGGATGCTGCCATCTTGTCTTGTGTAGTTCGTCGTTTCAGAGACTGACTCCCAACAACTGGGGAGATGGCCTCTCTTCTCCACGAGGGAAATATCGTGAGATTCCCCAAAGTCTCAAGAGAAGACCATGCCCACATAGAGACCTCATTGGCTACTTAATGGTTATCTCCAGATTAACAGACTAAACTCCACCCCTACATCTCAATCATGAAATTGGCTTAACGAATACATGACCGCCACACTTTGTAAATATGTGCTTTAAAGTTTTTTTTTCCTTTGTTTTCATGGAACCCTGTCTGAAACATAAACCCAAGTCTTGGGTTTTTTGCAAACCCAAGTCTGTCCAAATACCATGGACAGAATTCAAGTTCTTCCTCTGCCCTTTGTGGAATTCTGAGTACACATGTGGAGACTGTGCTTGCTTTTCAAAGCAGCTGAATCATCTTGTTTGTTGATGTTGGGTAGACAATGAGGTATGCCATTGTCCCTTGTCTAAATATGGGTGTTGTGTGTACATCAAGGAACACCAGAAAACAAATAATTTTGAAGAAGAACCAGGACATTTAAGTGGCAACTCAAAAATCAATGTTAGAATCCTTATAGCTGTGCTTTTACTTTGCTAATGATTTCACATTATGTAATTTGTCCTTATAAAATAGCAAGAAAAGTGTGCAAGACGTAAGTGCAAAAATGCCTAATAAAATGTAAAAATGTAGTTTATAATTTTGTGTGGTTATGCGAGTTTGCATGCTTATTCTTACTAGTGCAGCTATATAATATGTGTCTATGTATGTGTCTCTGTATATATGTATATGTGTGTCTACCAAAATGATAATTTACTCAGGTGATAAACATGTTTTCCTCAGAAACATTTACTATTTTACGAATAGCTAAGTATTCAAGTAGAAATATTAAAAAAGAAAAGAACAAGAAATGAGAGGTTGTTCATAGTCCAGATATTATTACTGCATACCATGACCCTACGCCCACTGAGGCAAGCTCTCTGTTTTTTAATTCCTTTAGTTATCTAAAAGAAAAAAGAAAGCATATTTTCATAAGATTACTGTAAAACTCACATGAGATGAAAGATATTAAAATGCTTTGTTGGAATGTTGAAAGAACAATTTAAATGCAGGGTATTAGGTTTAGTGGCAATAATAAAATAACAATGACGATTCTCATCCCAGATGATTAATGGATACAGTGTAGGGTTTGATTTTTTTTTTTTTTTTGGAGAGCATACTCTCTGGAAATATAGGTCCCATTAAAAACTCATTCTAGGCAGAAAGTTAAACCAAATGTAGCCTAAATTGACAAGAATGGCTGTATTCAGAGACCACTGATGAAAGAATGGGGCCAACATAATGGAAGCCGAGGTTCTCTGGGCCGCTGTGCTCTCGTTTGATCCCAGCTGGCCAAGCCACGGGAGCGTTTGCACAAGTACTATCAACACATTGCATTTTCAGTCAGAGTTTATCTTTCTCCAGTTATTGGTGCACTAACAAAGCCACAAAGGTAAAGAAGCCTCAGCTCCTCTACATGCCTGGAGAGAGGATTAGAAGGTTTCTTTTCTTTAGGTAACTGTGTCTGGTTTCTGTATTTGCAGGGCTTATTTTTAATAACTAGAGAGAAAAAGACGGAGTGGAAGTGTTCTTTCTGAGAAACTGGAAAGGCAATATGATTTATGATAAAGGATTCTTTCTTTTTTGCAAAATAAATGGCACAGACCTAATTACCCATTGCTTCTTTGCATTCAGTGTATAACCTTGTCCTCATGGCTAGCACAATTTGAGTCATGTTAATGTGAAAACCAAGGATGTTTTATACTAGATCTTTCTTTTTCTTTTTCTCCAGTCTGGTGAAATTTAAAAACCTGCATCTCAGAATTGTCATGTAAACTGGAACTGTGCTTTATGAAGCCATCTTCAGACTAAGCATTATTATTGTTTTACAAGATGTTGACCATTAAAAATGGCATTAAACCTAACTCGTACCACAGAACAATTCTCTGGGTAGTAAATCTAGAGGGAATATAAGACCCATGTGATTAGGCAATATGGTCTTGTATTTGCAAACGGTTACTACATGAATGTTAGAGGTGTCACTAGATGGCATTGAGTGGTCACACTCCATCCTGACAGAATGAAATGCTGCCCAGTCTTATGTTTACCTCATGATCCACGGCACAGTACACTCTTGTGAGCCCTATGGTTGTCATTGGCAGAGATTCTGAGCACATTGCCGTCCTCTCCTCGGAGTCTGTCTGTGTCTGCACGCCTTGTTCAGGATCGTAGCTTCAGTGAAGCCTCCTCTGGTGGATTGGCAGATGCTTCTTGTGAGGTTCATGAGCTATGAATTGAGCTAGCTCTCCCAGACAAAAGATAACTCTACAACTAAACCATCACTTCCCCATCGGAAGATGCTGTTTGGTCTATTGCCCATCAACATAGCACTTTTGACATGCAGACTCAATTTGTGTTCCCTTTCAGAGCTGTTCGAGTCTAGAGAACAAAAAGAAGTCTCAAAGTGAAAGAGCAGTGCTATAGGATCGATGGAATGGAGTTTCCCAGTGACACAACTTGAGGGCAGCCCTTGCCACTCTTGAAGTAGAGCGAGTGACTTGCTGGGATGAGTAAAGAAAATCAGAGGCCTCCTTTTCACCCACACACTTTTAATGTGCCTACCCCTTTTTCTTAATCAGCGTGCACACTGCTCTGTATCCTTAATGAAAATATAACAAGTTGACCCCTTCAGAATCCAGAATAACCATCACCACCACCTTTAGAGCTGACCTCAGGGCCTTGACTGTAACTGCTTTAGAAGCAGCTGCTTTCAGCAGAACTTGCCTTGAAGTGCCTGCAACAGCAGCGCACGAATATGACAGAGGATGTGTCTGCACACATTCACAATTGGGAAGACATCGTGGATTTGAAAGAAACCCAGGCACATACAGCCAGGAACCTGAGTAGCTATTCTTCTTTAACATAACTGGAGTACAAGGGGGTATCAAGAAAAAAAAAATGACTCTTTGTGTTTTCAAAACTATCACATATACTCATGTATAAGCCAACTTGGATTTCAGTCGAGGAACCTAATTTTACCACATAGCTGCATAAAAAATGTTCTTAAAAATTTGGCTTATATTCAAATATATAGGTATGTATTCAGTGATAAGAATAAAAAAAGAGACTTCACCACTTTCAAAAACCAACTTACCACATTCAATGTCTTGTCCATTACACTTAATACATTTTTCAAATCTATGATTCCATTCTTGGAACCGTTTTTCAAACTCACCTGTTTGGATGGCTGACAGAACCTCCCTCTTTTTATTCTTCCCCTGTACTTTGTCCTCAAATCACTGTCCTTTCATGTCCGTCTTCGTTCATGGAAACCAAAGGAGTCGCGCAGAACGAGGTTAGGTGAGTGAGGTGCTTCGGAGAAGAGAGGCGTACTGTTTGTTTGTTTGCCAAAAGGGGGCACTTGGAGATGGCTGTGTGAGTCAGTGCATTGTTGTGGTGGCAAAACAAGTCCCTCAATCTGCCACAAATCAGGCTTTTTTTTTGTCACACACTGTTGCACAATCTTTTCAGAACATTTAAAGAGAAAGCTTGATTAATAGTCTGACCTGGTGGTACAAACTTCAGGTGCACATTTTTGTTTCTTCAGGAAGCTGACTGATGTCCCAAACTAGTTTGTCATCAAGTAGCATTTCACCTTTTATGAAATGAGAAAAATACGACTTGAGTTTTTCTCACAGTCCTGTCCTTCTAAACTGTACTCAGCATCCCAACAGATTGTGCAGCATTTTTCTGAGCAGGAAACAAAATTCCACGCTGCACATTGTTCTCTTAAATTGGCAAGGTTAGAGAGAAACTACTTTCACAAGAAAATTCACTGTGACCAGAGAGAAACTTGTCAGGCGATGCCACTGGATGCATGAACTCAGACAAAGTTTCTGGATGCTCACCCAGATGTAAAAATGCATACTATGAAATCTCCACTCAGCAGAGTTTTTTTCCGTTTTCTTTTTTTCCGTTTCCCTACATACATGGCTGTATTGCTACCAAAGGGTTACTTTAGAAATTGCATTTGTGATAGATTTGTGAGCTGATTAAAATTTAAATATATATATATATATATATATATATATATATATATATATATATATAAATTCTACCTGTCTGTGGGTATTAATAGAAATTACTTGAGATAAAAGTGTATTTAAAATACATTGGACAGAGTTTTAAATTGTGGTCCTGCTATTTAATAGCTATGGCCTTGACAAGCTAATTAATTTATTAAAGCTTCAAGTCCACATTTTATCTTTTAGGATATCTTAAAGGATAGAGATTTTAAATGAAACTACAGCATCATAGTGTCTGTAAACTCACTGGAGTGGTAGATTATCCAGGGTAAATTCTGAATTTCAAGTTTTTTTCAAATAAAAATGGTCATTGCAGATGCAGATTCAGAAATATTTTGACCTCAATCTGGCTCATTTGTTTCAAAATAAGTATTTGCTCATCAATTATCAAATTTATGAAGTAAATCCTTATTCAAGATATAACATAGAAATAAATTATTTTCCTCCCACTTTTATTGTATCAATGGCAAACATTTCTCTGATAACAGTCTAATGTGTGACCTTCAAACCAGGGAAAGAAGACTGAAACTTCAATATACACTCACACTGAAAGTAGCTTTCTGTTTGTTAGTCAACGGATAGCACTTGAGGTTCTACGGTCACAGGCCATGGTTAGTTCATGTGATAGGAAGACTTCTGTTCCAGATACTAAAACATCTACTCTGATCTTTGGGAGTTCATCAGTCTTGTCATAGACATGCTTTATATGCTCCAAAGCTCTCTGTGATAAGTGTAGATCATGTTTTCTTTATATTTAATAAGTACATCTATTTTTCCATATATATTTGCTGTGGGACATTTAATATGAATAACTATGGTTACAGAAGGAGAGGCAAAAATGGATATAGTACAGATAGTACTGCTAGATAGATGTTACTAATATTGTCTTTGATAGGTGGTTTTCTAGGAATATATGCTACATGTTATGTTGTTAGGTACTGACTCAAAGGGATTTTATGTACCAAGAATGAAACACCATACCTTTTGGTCCTGCCCTATGCCCCAAATTGTTCTTCTGTTTCAAACCACTGCTATGGACATCTGGTCCAATATCTGCCTATTTATGCTGCTATCTACTCTAAGTCTGGTGTCCCTCTCCAGGCATTGGTCTCTCCTGATCCCACATACAAAGTATATGAGGTTAAGTCCTGCCATACTTGGCTCCAAAGAACATACTGACTATTCTTCTTCCAAAACAGATTTGTTGGTCCTTCTGGGAGTCCAGGGTACTTCTAATATTTTTTTGTTGACACCATAATTCAATTGCATCGACTTAGGCTTGGTGTTGCCATTAAAAAGAGAGAATTATTATAATTTCTGCCTGGAAAATTTGAGAAAACTTCAAATAATGGTTGATATTTGAATTATTTTCACCATTTAAGAGAAAATTTAAAACGAAATAGGGAAAACAGAGGCTGAAAGAAAGGACATTTTTTAATTAAAATCATTTTATTGCGGACTCGGACATCAATTTTCACAACACATAAATACATATACTGTGCCTAGCACCTTCACGTGCCTGCTGTCATTATCATTCTCCAAATATCCACTTTTCCACTTGAGCCCTTGATAGCAGTTTCCCATCTTTTGCCCTCTGTCCCTGCTACCCCCTTCCCCACCAACCCTCAATACTTTAAAAATTGTTATTGATTTGTCATATCTTACACTGCCCGACATCTCCCTTGCCCTCTCCACTTTCTGTCCTCCAGATAGGAGGTTATGCGTAGATCCTTGTAGTTGGCCTCGTCTCTCTACTCCACCTTCTCTCCACCCATCTGGCAACTCCAATCTCACCACTGGCACTGAGGGGCTGATCTGTCTTGGGTTCCCCCTCTCTCCTGCTCCCCTCTCTACCAGTGTACCTTTTCCAGTCCAGCTGGGTTTGTAAGGTAGAGTTGGGAACATGATATTTGGGGAGAGGAAGCCAGGAACTAGAGGAAAGTTGTATGCTTCATCACTGCCTCACTACATCTTGATGGTCTGTCTTCTCCTCGCGACTCACCTGTAAGGGGGTATCCAATTGCCAACAAGTGGGTCTTGGGTCCCCACCCAGCTCTCCCCCTCATTCATAGTGATGTGGTTCTTGTTCTTTGATGCTTGATACCTGCTCCCTTCAACACCTCTTGCTTATACAGGCTGGTGTGGTTCTTCCCTGTGGGCTTTACTGCTTCTGCGCTAAACAGTGACTCATTTGTCTTCATGCCTTTAAGAACCTGGACACTTTATCATCCACTCTGTTTGCCTCTGTACCCATTTGTCTTCAGAAATCCTGTTGTGAGGGTGGGCACACATTGATATGATTTTACTGCAGTGATCATATTGGGCCAGTGAGTATCGTGAAATACCAGATTCATAGAACAAAATGTTCTTCCATTGAGGGAGCATCTGGGTGAGAGTCCAAGGTCCACTGGCTACTTCAGTACTGAACTGGATTGGTTCTTAAATTTATTCCCTCCTTATCATAGATAATTATATTTATGTATGTACATGCCTATGTTTAGACCTGCAAGTGCCCTTTGCCTTCTAGTTCTTTCCTCTATTTCTTTCCATTTCCCTCCTGGTCCACCATAATGTTCCTCCATCATTGGAGTTTCAGTACTTCTTCTCAGTTGCATTACTCTTGCTTAAACCCTAGCAGACTGCCCACACCCTTCCTGCTACAGATTCCAGGCCATTTGTTGTTCCCCTCGTCCTTGAACCTGTCCATGTCTCCCCCCTGCCCCAGTTCCCCCAGAAACTCCACCATTTCCTCCTCCAGACTATCTAACCAGGAGTGCTCCCTTCTTGAGTTGGTTCATTTTGGGGATCATTCTACCTTGTTTCCCCACCATGTGACCTCTGAAATGTCCTCTATCACTGTCTGCTTCAGTAAGGAGACGGGGTAACATGTCCTGTTGTCAGTTGCCCATTCTGTTCTGTGTCCTCTTAGCTCCCCACAGGGACGTTGTCTTCTGAGCATCAGGGCCAGTGAGGGGACCAGTCCGGCTTTCTTTCTCTTCTACCCTCCAGGCTTGCCTCCATGTGAGTGTGGCTTGGGGGTCCCTCTCCCCAATCTGCTGTTCACCACATCCACTTCCAGGGACAGGGTCAGTCTGACTCTGGTTGGAACCAGCCCTGGAACTCTCCCTATTCATACATCCTTCCATGTGTCCACACAGTCATCATGGTTGGACGCTTTAATGTAGGATCTGTATGCCTACTCTGGCTTCTGTGGAGACAAGACCGAAACTCTCCCCCTGGTTGGGTTAGTGCCCTGTTCCCAACGTTTTCCTCTCACTTTTGAATGAGAAAGGAAATTTTATAACTCTTGGGAGTACCCTTATAAGGAAATAATGAACCTTGTTTAGAGATATAATTTAAAGAAATAAAGTGGAGATTCAATTAAGAAGGCTCTTGGATGACATGCTAAGTAGCTTGAAGCAGTAGAGTGCTAACTATCTGTAACATTGCGTAGGAAGGGAAAGACAAGGACAAATTCAGAGTGCACAAAGCGATCTCTCAGAGCAGTGTGGGAAATAGCCTGAAGTTGGGATTGTGTCTAGCATTGTAACTAAGGAGTCTGTTAGACAAAACTTGAAATCTAAGCATTAAGTATGCTATGATAGAAATTTGCTCACAATTCATGAGCAAGATAGTTCTTTATAGAACATGTTACTATAGGTGATGGAATATTAATTATCCACATAATTAAGAAAGACTTTATTAATAATTGAGATCCTTTGATATAAATTACTTAGACTAGCCTTTTTGTGGTCATATTCTGTAAAAAAAATGTTTCTTAAAACTTCTATTTTTTTAGCAACTCCCCTTAAAACAATTCTTATTTCTTGAATCAGCTAATTTTTAAAATTAGTTTTTAAGGAATGAAAGACTGCTCATTCATTCATACAATTATTTTTCATTCAATCAATCGATATGGTTTAACTTCACGAGTTAGATGCTAGCTATTGTATTGCACATAGCCTCAAACTATGGGTTCCTTACTCTAAAGTGAAAGAAAATAAATGGTGCCACACTATAGTAAATATATACTGTCATGATTCTATTTTTGGAAATATCTTGTAAGATGTATACGATAGATGTATATTTGTTCAAAAGGAATCAGTTTTTACTTAGGACTGCAAGATGCAAAATACTTATAGCATCTTGATGAAATAATTACTCTCTCAACCTACTGCCATCCAGTTCATTCTAACTCATAAGGACCCTATGAGTGGATTTCTAAGACTTGAAACCTTTAGGGGACAGACAACTTTATCTTCTTCATGCACAATTGCTGCTAGGTTTAAATTGCCAGCCTGGCAGTTAACTGCCCAGTGCTTAACTCAGAGTGCTACTGTTAATAAAATACATGAAGTTTTGCCTATAGACAGATAGCAGTTAATCTTGTTACTGTCATTCTGTATGTTAAGTTAATTGCCATCACAACAGAAAAGTCCTGTGTTTGTAGATACCTGTGGAGAAAAATAATGGTCTCCTTTTTGGGGGGACATAACTTCTTCCTAAACTAGAACTAGAGTTTTCACAATAGATATCAAACACTTCAATGGAGATGGATAAGTAGCCTTTAATTAATTCTAGCTCAGAGTGAGCAAATTCATAACTAAGCAATTTGTTCCAATTTCAGCTATGGGATACTGACCTTTATAAAAACCTTTGGTCATTAGAAAATATAGGCTAGGCATAGGTTAAACATTTTAGAGTGTGCTACAGAAAATGTTCTGCTTCCTTAAGTCCATTCCTGAGAGAGACTAATTGCTAGTGGTATAGAATTTCAGAAAGTACCATCTTAGATGACAGTAACCTCCTTCCTCTCTGTCAACGTCCATGTTTAGAGTTGTTTTTCTTTGTCAATGTCCATCTCCTGCCGAGTGCTGCTGCAACTGCATGTCACCACATTCCATTTATCCTCAATTTTGAGAGAGATTTCTGTAATCCAGGAGCTTATTGTATTAACTCCTCCTCTAAACAAGGGCAGAGATGCAAATAAAGAGGTTATTAAAACCAGCTGTAAAAGACATAGATCTTTCATTAAAAGTTTCCAAACAAGCAGAAACACATAAGCTTAACTCAAGGAGATTAACATGGTTAGGTTAGAGGCTAATTGTGTTTTGCATCTGAAAAGTAATAAAAGTTTGTACCCTTTGGGGGGAAATACAGCTAAGGTTCATCAATTTTTACCATCTTTAATTCTGCAAACCCTGGAAAACTAATTCAGAGCAATAGAATGGCTAGTTAAGATGATAAATCTCTAATTAAACAGAAAGCTATCTTCTTAAATGAATAATCTGTATCTAGATCTCTATGTGTTTCACCATGTTTCACCATATTTAACTGTCTGTGCGGCAACAAATCAAGGTAGCCCATAATCTCAGTTTTAGAGAGCTTGAGTTATTTTGGAAATGCTATTGACATGGGTATAAATTATTAATATTGTAATTTCCTAAAAGCAATTTTTGAAACTTCATGAATATGAACTTTATGAAAATTTTATTATAATTTTTCCAGTCAATTACTTTGTCGGAGGGTTGCAGGATGGATTCCTTAAAACTTGTTTCCATATAAATGGCAGTGAAATCTGTAATGCTTCACTGGTCTACGAATGAAACAAAGATAAAGCAACAACAACATTGTGCTGTTGTTAACGTCACTATTACTTCTATTGGATTTGGGACATGCTCACTAATAAAAAAAATGTCTGAACTATCTAGTGTAAGAAGTCACAAGGTGCCACAAAAGGATGAGTAGGCAAAAGGGTGCCTGACAGAAGAAACTCACTCAGCGATGCCGTGTAAGATAGGCCTGGCCATCTACTTCTGAGCGATCCCCACCTGGAAAACTCCACACAGCAGCTCTCCTCTACACATTGGGGTCACCAAGAGTTGGAATATCTTTTCAGGATATTGGCAAGATTTAAAATATAATGCAAAACATGAATATATTATATGCAATAAACTTAGACCACAGCTAAAGATTCTACCTAGAGCAGGAGTAAACCAACCAAAGGGAAACATATTACTCTGTTTTACTTTTTCACACATTTACATGGTCTTTTTTTTATGATAATGCTCTGGCATTGCCTGAAAGTCTGTAGGTCATACCACCAGCTGTTTTACAGAAAAAAGGACATGCCAGCCTGTTTCTGTAAAGTTGTGCAACCTGGTAAACCTGTGGGGGCATTTCTACTCTCTCTTATAGAATTTCAAACCATTGGAATTAACTCAGGGCTATGGATTTGGCTTGGACATTATGTGTATTATTGCGCTAAATTGTTGACAATTTTGTTGTCAATGTATTTCACGTGTATACAATAGTTATTGAATAGCTAAAGTTCACAATGTATAAAAAGAATTTTAAGTTTTCACCAGTAGTAAAACATGTCTGAATGAAGAAATCAGTTTTCATTTGAAAGATTTGCTGGGCCTGATAAGGGAGATTGTCTAGAGAAACAAAAAAGGTGATACATACGTTTTAAGAAGAACTTTATATCAAGATGTAATTTAATATCAAGAAGACATGCCAGTTTTGTTCATATCAAGTCTATGGGTTTGATACTACCCATTTTGGATTCACTTAACTTCGGGCCAGTGATGCAAAAGGAGAAGCAAGAGGCAGGGAGATCATAGACTGGTGAGTGCAGAGTCATGGATCCAAGGTCAGCGGAAACGTGAGCGCATCAGAGGTCCATGGCCCATGTGGGACCATCCCTGGTGGGGATGCAGGGAGGAGTAAGATCAGGGGGAGAGGAGATTTGACTCTCTTTTTTTATACAACAGCCATATCCCCTGAGAGATAGCATCAGGTTGTGACCTGATGGACTCTCTACCTACACTTTCACACAGGTATAAGTTGACATAAAAATTTTAGCTGCCACAAGGAACAAATGGAATGGTAAAGCAGATACATTTTGCTCCTCATAAGGAGAAATTGTCTGTGAGTCATCAGAAGTTTATGAAAAGATGAGGTCATTCCATGTTGCTCTGGTTAAACCGTTTCTTATAGATTTGTTTGTATTATAGACAGAACTATCGCTCTTCATATACATAATGCTTACCACCAGGTTTAAATAGAGGGAATCAGGGAGATTGATAAAGAAGGCACAAGTTGTAGGGAGATGCTGCCTCCATGAAGCTGGTCTGTCGACATTCTGTCACATTAAATCTGCTAGAAGTGAGGAATAAAAGAAAGACAAGAAAAATGGAGAAAACCAATCAATGTGCTGCAGTAGATCGAGGGACCAATCTGCAAGACAAGCTTCGAGCTGTATTTCCCATGTTCTTTTTCCATTTTGTGATGTTGTAAAACTAAGGTCTTCATTAGATACCTCTGGTGTTTACAATCCCCACAATAGAAATAAAAAGGAAATGAGATGTTCCATTTTTAATATTACACACACAATCATTTTAAAGTGTGGAGGTTAATTCCCTCACAAAAGTGTATGAAAGAAATTAGAGGAAACAATTTGAACATTTTAATTTTTTTCATGCATTTCAAAGAGAGGAATTAGGCACCAAAACACAAAACAATTATATGTGTAATTTAAAATACACATTGGTTTATTTCAAAGCAATAAATAGGCACTGGCAGCAAAGAGTGTAGCATGCCTTGCACAAATGAAGCATTTGCCGCATAACACAAAACTTCAAGGACAGAAAGTGCAGATATATAGCTCGTCTTGATGATGCCAGTATAGTAGCTGGAATCCTAGACAGTGTTATGTAGAGGGTGCACCTTGGAATAAAATAGACACAACCCCCACTAATGTTTGGTTTTTCCTTCTAAAGACTCTCTATCTTTCAAAATGTATTTGTGTGTTTATTTAGAGACCATCTTAAAGATTAGAGAGATCAGTAGCTTCAGGCATGTTAGACTTCTGATCAAACAAACACGTCTGTTATCTAATGGGAGCATGCCCAGTGTTCTTGTTAGAGATTATTAAGACCATCTTTCTTTTTCTTCCCTTTGCCAAGTTCCTTTACCACTTTACCTGGCACTTTCAATTGCAAAAAATGAATGATACTCCCTTAATTTCCTTCCAAATTAGCATGTTGCATCATATTATATGAATGTATGCATGTCATTGTGTACATACTGAATGTTCTTTGGAAGGAGCACCAGAACCAGAGCCTCAAAGACCAATGGATCATGTCAACTTTGATTGTTGTGTTCATCTCCATCAAGAAGTTCAGTCAATAAAAATCAAGAAAGGGTGAGTGTATCCGTTGGAGTTAGAAGTTCTCCCATTTAACTTTATGTAGAACACACAAAGGCTCCCCCAGCTGTTAGACCTCATAGGTTTTCAGCCATACTTCAGAACGGGAGAATCACATATGAAAATCTCCTTTCTACTCTCTTCTGCCAAATCGCTAGTTAAGTAAATTGTGAAACTGTTCTTAACTAAAACAATGACCTAACAAGAGGACAAAATTCATGATACATGTATGTATTTCAGTGTTTCTGTAGATCACTATTATCTGGACTATTATGTAAATATAAAGTATAGAAAATATTAAATAAATTATAGTTTAAATATATCTGTTGCCTCCATAATTCATTGAATTTTGTAGCTACTATAAATACTAAGTGGCACCTATTTCCCAAAAATTATACTGTGGACAGAAGCTTGTGAACTTCATTAATTTACCCATCTGTCCACTCTTCTCTCCTATATATATGATAGCATTATGGGCAGACATTGTAACTGCAAGAGTGGACTGAAAGTGATTGACAATATGATGTGATGGTGGTATAGTACTATGTGGTGTTTGCTTCTATTGGATTTAAGTTTATTGTGAGTAGTAAACGAGTGGACAGAACTTAATAATAAAAGGTTACAATTCAGGTTGAGGAACACTCAGCATACAGTTCTTGGATCAGGTCAACCTCTTTCCATCCATGTTGTAGACAACCATCTCCCTGGTCCTTTGCCATTGGGAGTTCCTTAGGCCTATTTGGTTGCTACCCTATTCTGGCAAGTATTATAGAAAAAAAAAAGCTTCCTAATAAGTTCCCAGAGGCACCTCATTCAACTAGTAAGTCTAAGTCTAAAGATGCTCTTGCTCTCTGGTACCTTTAATTGCTCTGGGCATCCCACATGAAGGTACACCGTTTCTTTCTCTGGGTGCCAGGAGGCACACTGCACAGCCTCTCGATCTCTGACTCTGTTGCCTTTGATGGTGTTCTTGCATTGATGCTGCCTCTTGCTGTATTTCTGGTATTACAGAGCTCTCTCCCTCTCTCTCTCTCTCTCTCTCTCTCTCTCTCTCTCTCTCTCTCTCTCTCTCTCTCTCCTGGATTTAGGAACTTTCTGTTCAGGAGTCCCAAGTCGAGAAGATGTGCTGCACTCCATTTTCGTTTTCTTCTTAGGTGTCCTGAGAGCCCTATTTCCATCTCTGGGGGGCTCTACTTTAAGCTGAGTAGGCGGGCAAAATTGATCAATTCACACAACATCATTATGCTTCCTTATACATTATTTGCACAGTCCCAAACCCCTCCCCTGCCAAGTGTGCCTTTCATCTTGCTTATATTATTAGAACGTTATCCAACTCCCCTGGGGTATATCACAGAAGCCTCATATTATGGTGCAAGTCCTTTTTGAATCAGAACCAACTCTATGCCAGTGAGAGACCCAGCTATTTTGTGGAACTACCAAAAGTAAAGTGAGACGGCCCCCATTAGGTAATTCACTACACTACCACCACTCTCACACTTAGGGGACTTCTCAGTCACTGTCATTTCATTTTCAGACGCTGTGCAGCTAGTGAGGGGAGGTAGCTGTTGGGCTATAAAAGTACCAAGTGGTATGGGAGTACAAAGCAGAAGAAAACTGGTTATAACTCAGTGCAGGGAGGTTTAATAGCCATGACTGCATAACAAATAGCTGGCATGAAAGGATAAGTAATTTACCTGTGTGGTTTCAGAAAACAAACAATTTTAAAGGTGAAAGTAATCAATAACTAATTGGACTTATAAGTGGACCAGTAAATAAAATACTTTGCAAATATTATTAAAAACAAAAGTTAGCTTTCACGTTCTATTAATTCGTACTTAAAGCACTGCTAAGTGTAATGAATAGGAACTAATTCAATAAGAATGAAGTACTGGCTGCAGCATTACATTTTAAATGTGATCAAAAGACAGAACAGTGGAGAATGATATTATTAATCGGCATGCAAAAGCATTTGTTTCTCAAAATAGTATCTGAGCAAAAATGTGATGATATCCTTATCATTTTGATTAGGTTCTCAAGTAAGTCCCTTAAGTTCTAGCAAAATGTCACTTAGTAGATGTATTATTCTAATTTGATGTCAACCACAGGATCTGAGAAGGCAATAATAGAACTAACGTTGAGAGACTGAGAAGAAAAGCAAGTATTCACAGGTTCTTATTCTCCCTTTGATACACTATATGGCCATTGGCAAAGTTACTCTACTTGCACTGCCATGAAAATTACACAAATACAAGCATGACTGACAAATATATCACTCGTCCAATTATGGGAGTTGTAAAATGAAGGCCTCTGTCCCTCTCTTCCTGTAAGCCTACAAAGGCCCCCACAAAAAAGGAAAAATAATGCCTAATTAACTTCTTAGGATTAGTATGTGTTTGATTAAAATCAGAAATTTAAGGTTTTGTTGAACTTTTATGTATATTTTCTTTTGAAAATTCTGTGTGAATCATATTCTGTCTCAGATATATGCTTACAGTATAAAGCTTACTGACTTGCCAGTATGTTAAGGATATTAAATAACAAATAAGTTGAGAAGAAAAATATGTACATTTAAATAATAAAAACACTTAATAAGAAGTAAATTGACATCATGTAATCATCTCCTTAATTTTAGAAATGACAAAATTATGAGTCAAATAGTTTTGGAAATGCACCCAAGGTGTGTTAGTCCGGGTAGACTAGAGGAACAAATTCAAAGACATGCATATCAATATAAGAAAAGGGTTTATATACAAAAGGAATGGGACATGGAGAATGCATCCCAGCCCAGTCCAGTCCAAAGTCATAAGTCCAATATTAACCCATATGCCCGAAATCAGTTTATAAGTCTCCTTCTGACTCACAAAGTCACAGGTCTGTGGGTGCAGAATCCCGGTGCTGGCAGGGAACCTCCCCTCCAGGTCTCAGGGTCCATCAACAGCAGAAGCAACTCATCACTGGCAGAGGTCTCCATCTGGCTGCCCCAGCTTCAGAGGTCTGGCTCCATCAGGGCAAAGCTGTGTGGTTCGTTGCCAGCTCTTCCACCTTCTCGAACGCTGCCAGCTTGTTTTGTCCATGATTAATCATCCCTCTAACTCCCAACAACTGGGGAAGATAGCTTCTCATCTTCACGAGGGAAATATTGCGAGATTTCCCAGAAGTCTCAGGAGAAAGCCATGGCCACATAGAGGCCTCATTGGCTACTCAATGGCTATCTCCAGATTAACAGGCTAGACTTCACCCCTACATTTCAATCATATAATTAACATAAGCACATGACTGCCACACAAGGAAACACAATTAGTTATTTTCATAATTACTATTAAAACTATATATCTAGACAATTAATATCCTTTTGTTCTCTTGTATAGATCAAAAATGAATAAATCAATGATACAGGTAATATGTTTAATGGAATTTTATCATATTAAAGGTTTTAAATAAACTGCATTTTATAGTTTTCAAATATATATGAATTGGAACTCAGTTTTAACCATTGTTGTGTTTTCCTCTTATAAGTACTTAAGAAATTGATAATATGGTGGCAACATATAGTCAAGTAAATTTTGTCTTAAAACTATTGGATATCTAAATTTCTAAATCAAACATTATATGAGTACCTGCATTAACCGTGACTTTAAAAATGTCTTACCATTTTTTAAAGAAAACATTTTAAATGACTGTATTTTAACCCCTAAATCAGCAAAAAGAACATTTAAAAACAATAGACCCAATACGGAGCACTGTAAAGTACAGGGAAGAAGAGAGTGAAACCAATAAAGAAAGTAAATGCTTTCTCAGCAAGAGTGAAATGACATTACCCTGCAGCATGAAGCAGTGCTGGGGAGGCGGTGGATTATTTGTCTGTCGGGCTGTGAACCACAGGCCTGGTGCTCCTCCCCTCCCGGTAGGGAAACCAAAGCTGTCTTTTCCCTTAACAATTTAGAAACTCAAAACCGAGAGTACCTCAAGTTATTATGAATCTGAATCAAATCAATTGTATTCGTTTTGGTTAGTTTGTTTCTCTTTGATACAATGTTAATTGGAATAACTACAAATGTCTTGTTTAGAAGCCTGGTTTTTGTGATTAATTGTAGAGATAATGTAAACCTCCAGCTTTTATTAAATATTCTTATCATCAATGCCACATGAACATATATTCACAGCGATGATTCAAAACCTTTTCCTGTAGATTTAGTATGAATCCATAGGGACCCTACATTGGGCTTCCAATGCTTAATCTTTATGTAAGCAGGTTGCTTCATCCTGATCTCAGAGTGGCTGGTGGGCTTGAACAAGAGCCCTTGTAAATAGCAGGCCAGTGGTTACCTCATAGCATCACTAGTGTGCCTTTGGCAGTAGTACAAGAGTTAAAAAGTTTTAATCAGTATTTAGCACTCATCATGCCAAATCATGTACACACTTTAGCATAAACAAATTGATGGTTTTTTAACATAAACATGTGGTCCTCATGGCACCTATTGGATGTGTAATCTTGCTAATTAGTTAATATTAGGAAAAAGCTTTGAAGATGAAAAGTGCTGTATGTGTTAATATTATTCTTTGAGTCCTATAGCCTCCATAAATCGAATGTATTTGCAAATGCAATATCATCTCTTTGATCACCAGGGATAATTAGTGGCTCTATCCTTTTAAAAATGTAAACCATAACTAATAAAATTTATAATAGGTTCCTAACCTACAAATATAGAGAACGCTTTAAAATTGAAGATTGGGAAGCGAATTTTCATCGCACGTGCAGATAAACAAGAGCTGTGTTCAAAGTGTTGTGGATGGTAAGGACAAAAAGGCAACACTGCGTGAACCCTAGCAGCAAATTGGGTATGTGATTTCACATGCTTATTATGAGTACTTAACTATGATGTCAAATCTCTGAAGACCAACTTTACAAGTGTAACTAAGCTTTACAAATTCAAGAAAACATGAATTAGGCAAGCAGAGTAATAAGATTCAAAAATCTGTGTATAAATTCTGAAAAGTTCAGAAAACAAATACAAAAGTGAAGATTCTGCAAGAGAATAGAGAGGACAAAGATAGGTGACAGTGCTATGATTTAGGGATAGAAAAGCACTTTCAAAGAGTGATATTCATCCATCAAGTCATTTGTTTAATCAAGGGTGTTCCTACAGACTGAAGGGTTTCTGGCTTATTGCATAAAAGCAATGATGATTTACTTTTCATTATAGTGGAACAGATACTTTCATTACAATTTTACGTTTGTCACAAGCTTTATTTATTAATTTATTCATAATGTTGGAGGTATTTTGCTTTAATTTTCTCTAGTTAATGTTCCTGTTATTTAAAAATTATTCCCCAGCGCTAATTAGTGTCAGTAGTTTTTGCAGGTTTAGATTCTATCTTCTCACCTATGGCTTTATGCATCTCTAATTGCTTAAACAATGCTTTCTGTCAGGAGAGAAGGTTTCATTCTGAATATTTGGAGTATTAAATTAAATTCAGCAAACATTTAGGTTCTTCTATGTGTTAGGCATCAAAAGTAGCATATAAAAATAAAGTAGAATTAACAGCTATGTTAATTTTAGAGATAGTGAAGTCCCGTCATCTTCAAATTCTATTGTAAATACAAAACTGAAGCTAGTGCATTGTTAAATGTCTCTAATGAACTAATGAAGGAGTAGAAAATGGATATAATACCTAAATTATTCAAAATTTCTCATTTTCGTTGTTTTCTGAGTAATTTAGCTAATTACAGAGGTAATTTCACTGGAAATACATGGCCTTTGAGTATAATGTTAATTACCTTGCCATGGTTCCAAAAGATTAATCTTAAAGAATGCATCAAGTGTATCATCTAAAATTGGTATGATTCATGGGATATGAAATATTAAGAAATTCATTTTCTGTAATTCTATATGATGCATGTTTTCTTAATTTAATTAGCAATACTACAAGATTGTTTACCTGTACACAGGCTATTGATTCTAATTTAATATTGCATAAAATTATTTATGTAATATTATTATTTCTCTTCTTTCAGCTATTTAATTTTTAAAAAATACTTTATGAGTAGTTAAGTACCCAGACTGTCACATAATTTGTTTCCAGGTGATTAGTCTTACCCAGTTACCAGTTCAATTGCCTTTATAGAGCCATTCTGAGGATAGAAATATCTCTCTCCATAAAATCATTTTTCCTGGGAAAACAGGATCTCAAGGACAAAATCAAAGCCAAAGAAAAGGGTTTCTGTTTGTGTTTGCTCACTCATAAAACTATCTGTAAGACCTAACCTACTCAAGGCAGGGCTTCCCTTGTCTGAAATGAATCGCCTTAATTACTATTCTCTATTTTGTCTCTAGATTCTAAGATCCATTGTGGTGGCTATACAAAACTCATGGACAAAATTCCCGGTTAAAGAGTTTGTTAAGGGAATTAAAAAATGTAATGCTAGTGAGAAATGCTAAGGATGGAGTCATTGTTATGACATGTCACAAAGTTATTTCAGGTCTGCTAATAAATACCTAAAGTGGTAACTCATCTGTAAACCTCAGTCTGAAGGCATTTCGTGTAAGCACCCTGGGTCAGCAAACACATCTCCCTGTATGAAGGACCCAGAAGCATCACTCCACACATATGACTCCTGCACATAAGCACTCAGCTTTAGATGTGAATGGGTTGGAAAGTCCATCATGCTGATTTGTGCGTGGACTCTTGGTTCTGCTGCTGCTCCTCTGATAGGCAAGCTATCTTCCTGATCTTCAGGAGATTAACTCGCAGGAGTTGGGGGATCTTAGGTCCAAACCACTTCTGGCTGCTAAAACAATCTCTCCCCCAGCTAATTTTATACACAAAAGGGTGGAATTCCAGGGAATCCTGTGCACAATTACTCACAGGTGAATCATGTGAGTATCTCACCTCATTTTCTTAGCAGATCCCCGAAGAAAAAGGTCTTATGGCGGTTAGAGACTTTGGCTAGAAGAGCCATATTAACTAATCCACTGTCCCTCCAGTGACTATCAGCATATGCTTCTTGGCCTAAGTAATCTTATAATAAGTAACATCATGATCAATAAATGACACTGAAACCTATGAAATAAAATCATGGAAGTTGAATTAGAGTGTAGCACAAATACAGAAGAAAGTAATACTGAATCTTTAAAAAAGAAAAAGTAATTTTTGCTAAGGGGTGATATGAATGACGCTTAACAATATTACTGAGAGTCAAATTGACTCTATACAGAGCTTATATTAAGATATAAAAAATAAATGCAAAGTTCAGAAAATTTTATGTAATTCTTTAGAATATACTCTACACTATTATAATATATCTATACTTGTGTTCTTATATATATACACTATTATACTCATACAGTATTATAAAATATTATCAGAATATTTTGAAAGTAAATGTCAGTGGTCAAATTAAAATGAAGGTAAAAAGGAGAAAAATAAATAAAAATTTTTGCAAATTATAATTTAATTTTTTTTTAAATTTAAAATTTAAATTTTAACTCCGTTCAAAATACCTTTATAAGATAGCTGCTTGAGTACACATTTGAAAGTATGTCCCTTGTGAAGGGTGGTTGTGCACACACCATGTTTGACATCAATTAAAGGTGTCCACTTTCTGATTAGAAATGTGAACCCTGATGGTGCTTCTAAAAGGAATTAGACTCTTATAATCAACTTTGTTGGTGACACTTACTTCTAAAGTGCCCCAATTCTTCCAGTCTTTATTCAGATCAGATCAACATCGGCAGTGACATCAGCCTGATTTAAATCTGATTTTCTAAGTTGACTTTAAAATTAAAATCCATTTGCAGGTTATTTTAAAATGAATTCAGTAGACTTATTCATTGAGAATTCTGTGATTCCAGGAATATAAAGATTTTTCTTTTTCTAATTAGCAAATCACGGTCACCTTCAACACAATCTGAAGAAGCACTTTCTATTCATTTGGCAGCTTACATTGATTTCTGCTCATCTTAAAAATGTATTTCTCTAAGTAACACCTTGGCCAACATATCTTAGAGTGCAAAGCACCACCAAGTTGGTGACTGGGGGGCTTATGTAAAGACATGTTTTTGATATTATTGTCAGACGCCCCTCTATCCTCATCTTCCCATCAAACATCTCTTTCGATTGTTGCAAGGCTGAGGTTTCTTTCTATTGAACCTGATACTGAAAGTTCAATCAAGGGCTATAGCATCTGTGGTTTAAAACTTTGGCAAACTTCTATGTTGTTGGAAAAAACTTCAATTTCTCCTTCCATTCCTTGACACATTTCTTAAAAAGGGAGTGATTCATGCCCTGGCTTGGATAAAATTCACAATTTTTAGGATTGGAGACAGAAATCATCTGAGTTGCCTGGCAGTGTATTTTTAATGTTTAGAAAGCAAACCGTCACAATCTTGTGTGGGGTTCCTTCCTGTACCAAGGCACAGAAGTCATGGATGTTGCCAAGCCTCACAGGTGCCCCATCTGTGCACTGATTTACCAAGTCTTCCTTCTTGCAAAGTTTTCCTTGGCAAAGACATGCTTCACACATTTGAAGATGTCAGTGATCCTTTTATTTTTCAAACAGGATCCACAAAATAGAAACTCTTCAATGCCATCGAAGAATACAGGCCAGCAGTGTGGTAGATATAAACCAGCTGGGCTATTTTCAGGGTTCATAACATAACATCACTGGGATTACTTCTAAGGAAGTGTTTCTTTTTCTTGTCAATGT